>JALIZH010014922.1:0-22625 GCA_030522465.1 Rhipicephalus appendiculatus | reverse complement strand
AACATACCTAGAGCGACCAGGAACGCGAGAAAGGATATTGATATACGTGCCCCTGGTGGCGCTGGGGCGTACCAGACGACATCAAATATATATACCTCGTAACGTATACGCTTGGGTCTATCACAACAAGCCTTAAGCAGAGGGCGGAAACTCCCTATACCTCCCATTGGACGAGCTCTCACATGCTGATATGCTGCGGCAGCGCCGCTTCCACCACTGGTGGATGCGGGTATCCAACAAGACATAATTCCCCACAACACTTCTTTTATGAAGTCACTGGTGAAGTCAGCAAATAGGAAGCAAAGGGCGCGAAACCGAGAGGAGGAGGGCTGCCGCGGAAGCTCTCCTTTCCCACTTCGCAAGCAAGCGGAATGTGTTCGTGCCCTATTGCAGGTCCGCTCGGGCGACGCAGCCATTCTTTAAATATAGTTACATATTTTAACACGAAAGTGTTTTATGCCGGGGCCCACCAAGACTTCAGTGACGTATTTACTTCACGGAAATGACGTTGAAAAAAATGTACACGATCAGATGTCAAAGAAAAAAAAGTTCCGTCAACGGGCATCGAACGTATGACCTCTCGGTCCACAACAACAGAAGCTGAGCACGCTATCCATTGCGCCACGTCCACATACTCTGCCTGCTTTACGAATGTGCCTTTTATATCATCACAGTGCTCCTCGTCAGCGGGGTGGTGTCGCCCTCTCGGAGCAGTAAAGTAAAGTACTTCATCATCTTCATCATTACTGTGGCTTCCACGATTAGCTCCTGCTACGCGTCCGTCTCAGTCTGCGTGTTTTCAGTATAAGTGCAATTTTGTCAACGCCTTCACGCAACGCGAGGTGGCGACCTTCGCCCAAGCGTCGGCCTCGCTCATAGCGTCAATCCAAACAAAACTAGCAGTTGTTCCGTGTACGAATACAACCCATGAGCGAAGCTCCTAGCTCCTTAGAAATGAGACGCAAACGACTGTGTACGTTTTGAAACTGTTTAACCAAACGAAGGATGCGAGAGAAATTGTCATTTCGGTGTCTCAGTCGATGCCAATTATCTTGCGAAAGTAGCGTTCAGTAAAGGTGTCCACATCGGGTAGGTATATAGCATTTCCAGTATTCGCAGAAACGGTCGAACCCGCCGTTGCTGTAGTGTCGGAGGAAGGAAGAGATGGGAGCACGGAGGAAACTGTAGTCGTCCATGGCAGCAGAGTGTGTGTGTGGTACAGGGAGAACGCTGGCTTCTTCATAACGTGAACTGCTTTCTTGTTGTTTTTTTTGCGCCGCGCGCCTTATTTGTGCGCGCAGAGCACATGAGAGCGTCTGCTGCGCTCGGTGCCGGAACGCGTGTTCGCCAGTATGAGCGGAGAGGGCAGAGAGAAGAAAGAGGGAGAGGGAGACTAATCTGCCTCCGTTTTGCATGCGTTCGTATTCCCGCGCTTTGCGCATCGTGCAGACGCCATCCGCGTTCCAGCGCTCATAATGCTCCTTTATCCTCCCGCGTGAGGGGGGAGACGCCACAGCTGGCACCGTGCCAGGGAGCTTCAACGGCGATGGCGACGGCGGGGTGCCAGCCTAAGTCGCTTCGCTCCTAAAAATTGCCACGCGCGCCTCCCTCCCGTGGCTGTAATACCGCGTTACGCTCGCCCCGAGAAAATTCGCGTCCGGGCTACTAGGGCGACACGACGCACTCAGCGTTTCCCTCTAGTCCGACCGTAACGTACGTTCAATCACACTTTAACATGTCACGGGACGGCGACCTTAGCCCAACTTCTGCGCCCCAATAGCGACGCTCTTCTCACTTCACGCCTCTTGCTCTGATTACGCTCTCGTCGTTAACATCTACAGCTGCCAGAATGGTTTGTTTAATCGTTGATCATGGACGTTTGTCGCGGAATGGAGATGTACCACCAAGCGTCAACATGGGTGAATCCACGTTATACTTTGTGCAAACTCTTCCCTATTGCAAAAACCAGCGCCCCCATGTGATACCAGTACGTTTTTAGGGGCGAAGCTCCTTAAAGCGGCACCCGTTCGTCCCTCGTCGTTGCCGTAGTCGTAGTCGTAGTGCGTAACAAGTCTTACGCTTTGACCTCCAAGGTGGTGCCGGTGGGAGATTTCTCCTGTGCGTTGTTGAACAATAAAAAATTCGCAGCGTGCGCGTTAACTAAAAGCCGAATTCTTCTGTCTCTCATTCCCCATTAGCAGCCATTGGCATGTTCCAGTAGGAAACGTTAAAAAAAAAAGCCGACTTCTGCTGTCTCTCATTCCCAGTAGCAGCCATTGTTTACCTCCAAGGTAGTGCCTGGTGAGATTTCTCCTGTGCGTGATTAAACAATAAAAATTTTGTTCAAAACGCCGTTGATTGATGAAATAAACCAACGAAAGACGCCAGATGTTTTCTAAAAGCGAAACGAAAAGACGCCAGATGTTTCTAAAGCAAAACGAAAAGACGCCAGCTGCTTAACGAAAGACGCCAGGTGTTTTCTAAAGCAATGGTTTTATAATCAAAACCATATCGCGATACAGGTTTGTAGTTGACGATGCTCGTTGCCGTCGGTGTGTGCTCGTATGGATAAGGATGCCGCTGCAACCAGTGCAAGAACCACTTAGCTTACATTTCACCGACCACAAAGCGGTCATAATGAAAGGACAACGGAAACCAGCAATAAAAGTTTGATAAAACATTTAATCAATCGTTTCACGTCATTTTTATCGGGCGAATTAACGGAAGAAATTTCACGGTTTAACCGATGATTACTTCCAGGAGCTTCGCCCAATCTCATCATCATTCACCTCGTGGATCTGCCGTCAATTTTTTTGGCACTGGATCATACTGGGACGACTGGTACACGCTGGGATTCACTGTCACTTCGGTGAGCGCACTGGGACAGAGCTGGGTCGCACTGGTGGGGGCGTTGGCTTGGCCGCTGTGACGCTGGTGCGTACTGGGAAGCGCTGGAATTTTCACTGGAGTGCGCTGGTGCACACTGGAGCCTGCACTGTTTCTTGCAGTGCGGCATGCAAGTTGCTGTAGTGTATGCGGCGGAATGTTTCGGTATCTTTGAATATAGAATGTTTGATTCGATGGTACCAATGGATATGCTACCCTAACAGGCAGGCCCGTAGGCAAAAATTTTTTTCGGGGGGGGGGGGGGGGGGGGGCATTTCTTGAATGCCTTAAAAAACACCGATTTTTATTATTTTTCCTCCGTAAACCACCCCCTTCCATCCGAATTTCGAGGGGAGCCCCCCCCCCCCCTGGCCATGGGCCTGCTAATAGGTCCCAAACGTATTCACAACTTCTAGCTTGGCAGAGAAAGAGAATGATAAGCGCAAGATCATGTGATATATGCGAAATCACCGTCATTTTTATTTTTCCCGTTGGAATGCAGAAAAAAATTGCGTTAATAACACAAAGGAGCCAACACTGATTATTTTGCTTTTTAGCTTGCTTCTTTTTTTTCTTTCTTATTGACGCAGATTCAATAACGGTGTTAATTCTTGTGGAGCACGTAGCAGCGATGAATGCACGTTTTCTGCTTGTGCCGCACATATACCAGTCTGGCATCAGGGATGGGTTGTTGTAATGATTCCATTTTGCAGTGTTTATAAGTCTGGAGGCGCCGGTCCTACCAGAAACAGCAAATCGTTACATCGCCGCACAGTTGGCGAGAAGCAATTGAGCTCTGGCTTCGCAAGCCCACCCAACGGAGGCCAGAAAAACAGCCGCCGTTCGATATCACCACACCGGAAACGCATCTCTGGCACTGTTTGCCCTTCCACTTACTTCAGCTAAACTTTAGTTAACCATTAGAAAGGTTCCGAAGCTTGAATGCAGAAACTTCAACCATCGCAACTCAGCTGCGCCGAGACCGGTCCTACCCAGCGAGACTCCCAGCGAGCGTTAGGCCTAGTGTGCCGGCCGTGTCCGTCTACATGTTACCGGCGCTTCGCGCTTTAAGTACATGCAATTCTAAAGCGTAAGGATGACTGTAAAGTACAGTTTGGACATTCTTTAACCTAAATGAACCATTTTTCCTTGTGTACGGTGTCCGCACAAGGAGCGATGACCATCGAAGCGACGCGCTTTCAGCAACGCGCACAAGCTGTCACTGAAAGCTGCCGGCCGTGCTAGCCGGTACTTCTCGTAATTCTTATGTAAGCTGGCTTGTAGCATAGCGCAGAAACACACAGGGACAAAGAATAAGACTGGACGAGCACAAGCGCTAACTTTCAACAACGAAAATTTTATTTCCAGGATCGGTCATACATACACACAAATCACGTGACATGATGACAACTTTTCGTTTTACAAATCATACACTGAAAAAGCCTTCAATCTTATCCGCCAAACCGGCGCAGAACAGTTTACACATTGCAAGAAAAAAACTTCAGGGCATGTGTAAATATTCAATTTCTTTGATGGATAATGACAACGACGGCTTACTGATACAGTGGTCGCCAGCAGAAAGGATGCGATCTGTTTCTATAATCAACCTTACAGATTCGGATTTACTTCTAGCAAGAATGACAGTGGCTTCTAGTAGTGGATGGCATGCACACGTTTTGCAGTGAAATGCTAAAAAACCGTCACCTGACACACTTTTCACTTTGTTTCTGTGTTCCCTCAGGCGGTCGTTTATGCATCTTCCCGTCTGACCAATGTAACAGTTTCCGCACGAGAGGGGGATGCGATAAACAACGCCAACAGTGCACGCGACAAACTGATCCCTGTGTTTCTTATCACAGACTGACCTGGTAGTCACTACTGGGTTAGTATTTCTGCACAGGGTGTTCAACTTGTTTGGAGCTGAAAAGACAACCCTTAGGTTTTCTCGGCCTCCTATCTTTTTCAAGCTGTGAGATAACTGGTGTATATACGGTATTACAGCGGTTCTTTTGTGCTCACGGCCGCTAACTTCCCCGTGTGTCGGCGGGGGATCTGTTCGAGCGTTCCTGCTTCAGCAACTTTTCCGCTACTGACACCAACACATGCTTAGGATAACCGCCGTCCTCAAGACGTGTTACTTGCTGAAGGAAACTTGCCTTCATTTGGTGAGGGCATGATTTTATTAGGGCATTTTTAAGGCACAGGTTAGTTATGCCCCTCTTAACCAGCTTGGAATGACCCGAATGATATTGGAGAAGAGGTGTGTTGGCTCTCGGGCTGTAGGACCAGCAAGTCAAGTTATCGGGGAACACAAAGTGAACGTCAAGAAATCGTAGAGAATCATCGACTGGCACTTCAATCGTCACGTCAAGAGGTTTTAAACACTCGCGAACAATTGCGAAAGCATCGTCACACTCCTTGTGAAAACATAAGCTAGGGCAGTCAAGAACTACTAAAAAATCGTCAACAAACCTAAAGGCTTTTCTAAAACCTGATAGCCCCGTGAGGCGTTCACACATGCCCCTGTCTAATTTCGCTAAAAAACAAGTTACTAAGAACTGGAGCCAGGCACGAACCGATACAAATCCCATTCTTCTGTAGATAAGGTCTGCTGTTCCACTGAATAAACGTTGATGAGAGGTAAAAACACAGCAATTCTAAAAAACCCCCCTGTAGAAGCACCTGTTTCATGTGAAAACCTGACGGCCCCATAACTGTCAATACATTCTTGGACACATTGGAGAAGGTCGCTGTGAGGAATAGAATAATATAAATCTTTAATATCTGCTGAGAAGGCTCTTAGGCCCCTTTCAGCGTTACTTTAGAAAACTCTAGAACTTCATCTGAACTTTTAACGAGAAAGGGGTCACGTATGTCAAGAACGTTTAATTTTGAAAGCAAATACCGCGCAACTTCCTTCTGCCACGTACCTCTCTCAGAAATTATAACACGGAAAGGGACATGGACCTTGTGTGTTTTAGTGCTGAAAAATACCTCCAGTTGCTTTTTATCAGACTTCAGCACTTCTTTTTCCCAGTTTTTGAAGATTCAGCTTCTTACATAATTGAATCGCTTTTGCTGCTACTTTCGTAGGCACTATGTCTTTATGCTCGTTGAATACAGCCGATATCGCTTCACCGGCTTTTTCAGAGAAACATTTGTTCGTGAAAACGACGAAGCCACCCTCTTTATCTACCGGTATGACACACATAGAATTGTTCTTCAAATATGATTCTACGCACTTTACAGGCAATTTTGAGGATTGCTGCGTGCAACGTACCAGAGCATCGAGGCCTTCGGAGTTCATCCTCGCGGCATCTTGCTCGGGGACTTTCTTAGATACTTCACGGACGATGGACAGAAGCTCCGGTTTGCTCCTCTTGGTAGCCTGGGCAAACTTAGGACCGAGCCCAAGCACATCACAAACACTGCCGGGAAGTTCAAAACCTTCGGGGACGTGGACGTCACACACTACTTTCCGACGGTCCTTGCTCACTTGAACTCGGAGCTGCCTCAGCTGAGCTTGCCAAAGCAGTTCAGTCATCCGGGCAGCTAAGCACAGGTGTTTCCGCAGAAGATTCCTTGCGACACATGCCTCATACTGATTAAACCACTGCACACTCAGGCAGTCTCTCAGCAGGCGCACCTGTCGAAGTCGCTCGGCTCGCAGAATTTTCAAAATCCTTTTTTCATGGCCAAAGGATGGCGTAAAGCCACCAAGCAGGGCCGTGACCTCCAACGGAAAATGCTTCTTTCGTATGTTGCTGAAAGTTGCTGAAGCAGGAACGCTCGAACAGATCCCCGCCGACACACGGGGAAGTTAGCGGCCGTGAGCACAAAAGAACCGCTGTAATACCGTATATACACCAGTTATCTCACAGCTTGAAAAAGATAGGAGGCCGAGAAAACGTAATGGTTGTCTTTTCAGCTGCAAACAAGTTGAACACCCTGTGCAGAAATACTAACCCAGTAGTGACTACCAGGTCGGTCTGTGATAAGAAACACAAGGATCAGTTTGTCGCGTGCACTGTTGGCGTTGTTTATCGCATCCCCCTCTCGTGCGGAAACTGTTACATTGGTCAGACGGGAAGATGCATAAACGACCGCCTGAGGGAACACAGAAACAAAGTGAAAAGTGTGTCAGGTGACGGTTTTTTAGCATTTCACTGCAAAACGTGTGCATGCCATCCACTACTAGAAGCCACTGTCATTCTTGCTAGAAGTAAATCCGAATCTGTAAGGTTGATTATAGAAACAGATCGCATCCTTTCTGCTGGCGACCACTGTATCAGTAAGCCGTCATTGTCATTATCCACCAAAGAAATTGAATATTTACACATGCCCTGAAGTTTTTTTTTCTTGCAGTGTGTAAACTGTTATGCGCCGCTTTGGCGGATAAGATTGAAGGCTTTTTCAGTGTATGATTTGTAAAACGAAAAAGTTGTCATCATGTCACGTGATTTGTGTGTATATATGACCGATCCTGGAAATAAAATTTTCGTTGTTGAAAGTTAGCGCTTGTGCTCGTCCAGTCTTATTCTTTGTCCCTGTGTGTTTCTGCGCTATGCTACAAGCCAGTTTACGATGAACCAACAAGCCCATATTGGTACCCTTGTCGATCTTATGTAAGAACGCATAATTGTCAGTCGGTAATTTGGTACGCCTTAGTGAACTAACTGACTGACATATTTTTTCAGCGCATTGTATTTGTATTTAGTTCAGCGGTTTCTTAGTTATAGGTATCGATAGAACTGCAAATCTGTACACTGGCACGCCCGCTGTACTGGCGTATCGTCGCTTGCGCGATAACACTACTCAATACTCAATCATGTACGCACCTATTTATCGAACTAGTCATCATAAAACCTCTGTAAATGTTGACCAGTAGCAAGAGCGAGCAATGGCTATTCAAAAATCGGCAGTAACAGCCAGCAAACAGTGCCTGCTCTAGGTGTATTTCATATTTTTCGTAGTTCTTAAAGAAACTTAGCGCTCTTGCCATTACCGGCATGTCATTCGGTACCGGCCGCCGTTCTTTTGTGTCTAATAAAGACGCAGTTGGTATTTGGAAAGGAAGATCGCGTCTATCGTGACTAGAGCTGTGCACGGGCTCCGGGGTAGCCCGAAAGCCCGAGGCCGGCAAGGCCCGCGGGCCTGGCTCGGGGTATGCGGACGTCTTCCCAACTCGGGCCCCGGCCGGGCTCGGGCTACTCATCTCGGGGCACCGGGTGGGCCGGGCCAGGTGCAAAGCCCGCATCAAACCAAAAAAAATATAGAAGTTGTGCCGGAATTGTTTTCTAGCACTTAGCGATTAGCACACAGATCATCTTTGTGATTATTTATCCATACAATCATCCTCCTGTCCTGCATCATAGATAATAAACTGTTGGAAGAACAAGGAGTCTAATTATTCTAAGCTTGTTATGCTTGCGAAAAAGATATTTGCGATTCCGGCTACCAGTGCGAGCAGCGAACGGAACTTCAGTTCGACAGGATATGTGATGCACCACACTTCACTGAAGTCCGAATGACTGCGCAGCTTGTTATTTTTACAGAGCTTGTAATCTGTGTATACACATTAATATATGCCGTTTGCATATGTTTAACTTTGATATGTTGAATAAAATGCAACATGATCAAAAAAGCGATATCGTGTCTCCGCAGCAAACTTTCATAGTGTAGGGCCGGACCGGGCCCGGGTTTGTGTTTTTGTACGTCGGGCCGGGCCGGACGGACTCGAAGCCCTTTAGGGGTCGGGCTCGGGCGGGCCTGCTACGCAGTCAATGGGCCCGGGCCGGGCTCGGGCTTGAAAAATTAGGCCCGTGCACAGCTCTAATCGTGACTGTGCGACATGTAAACATGAAGCCGAACCGTGTGTTTGTTGGTTAAATAGTTGTTTTACGCACGGTGAAGCATGTTCCGGTGAGGCTTATTGGGTGGAACCCTCAGTTCGGAATCAGAAGGTGGGAAGTTCGAATCCTCCTCACGGTAACTTTCTTTTTTTTTTTTGCATATAGCTTTTCGTCTTTTTTTTTGCGTTAATGCGTTCTATATCACTTCTTTCACTAATATATTTATTTATCGCAGATAGGCACCGCTATTTCAACGCTGTAGAGCCGTATTGCGCGAGAGTACCAGCGCCTCCCAGTAAAATGCCGCTCCAGCGTCCCAGTATCCAGCGCGATACTGGGCCCATAATCCGGCATGGCACTGGACGCTGCTACCCAGCGGCGCTGGGTTTTGCAATAGGGTTCTGTTTCAATGTACAGTCAACATTCAATTACCTCTGTACGGACACGTGTTCCTTTCGTGTTCTACGGATTCCTATGACGGAGGGATCAACCATGTTTTTTTTTACATTTTATTCGTGTATTGTGACAAACAAAAGCTGGGCGATTTCTCAATAATACAAAACTGCATCAAGACAACTAAAGCATATTTTTTCTTTAATCACACGTTTCGCCCTAAAAAAGAAATACACGTGGTCTGAAAGTCTCAGTCTGCAAAATCAGCTTTAATTCACAACTGAAATACGTACATAATGAGCGAACATTGAACCCAGAATATCCGAACCTATGCGAAAACTATGAACACTCACAAAGCAGGCCACGTCGCACTTGACTCAATGACGTCTGTTCTGACGGCCACATATTTTCCCCTTACAGAGCTTGAGTACCAAACAACACAGAAGTTCAGGGGAAGAGGGAGGCGTGAAGCGATGAGAAATCGTTAAACAGGGAATGCCGCTGGAGGCAATCTTTCGGCAAATTGACTTGTCCTTGCAAGGGCAGCAGCATGCCTTCACGAAGAAAAGTTCATTTGTCAAGATATTGCATGGCTCCTGCTAAATTCCCTGTTAAACGACTTCTCAAAGCATTGAGTCCATTAAACGCATTTCCGCGACAGTTTTAGAAGTAAAGGCCTACAAAGTTTCGAACTGGCTGCGTGCATTTACATGAACCGGATGGAGCCTAAATTGCTTCACATAATTCTAACTATACCTGTTGAATGTAAAAGATGAACAAATTGTGTCCCCGAACCAACATGCGCTCAAAACTTTCATTAAACGTATTTTGCCGGCAGCAGGTAGACTGTCGTCATGACGAATTAGTCTAGCGACCCTGCGCTTATGTCAGTCCACTTAGGCTTGCAGAGAACTGTGTTTACTCATGTACTCATGCAAAATCAATACCTGCTCAAATAATGAACCCAAATACACGTGCTCACCCGTTGTTCCTAGGAAACATGAAAAAGCTTCGCGGAAGTGAAAATCCCTGGTTTTACACACCTTAGAGCCACGTTAAACATTTGATGCCCTGAATTAGCCATCTTCGTCTAATGTATGGCTGACATGCTCGACGAGTCCTACTGCGGCTTCCGTTCGCTGCACGCCACATCAAGCGTCTACTTTCCCGTATTGGTACTAGTAGAGTGTACTAGAACAGGGGAGTGTTCGGAACGGCTGCAGCATCATTGTACAGAAAGTGAAGCCCCTAAGAGGGTCAATCCGCTTGCGGCGCTGCGATCGGTAGTCTGCACTGTGTCGTCGTTTTAAGAGTTGCGCGCGGCTGCACCAAACTGGTGAAGAGGTAGAATGCCCGCTTCCCACTCGAAAGGCCCGGGTTCGAATCGTAGCTGTAGATGTTGAGTTTTTATTCTTTAGTGTAACTTCTTGTAGCTGTATTGTTTTTCCTTGTTTCTTAAAGCTAGATGCAATTAGTACGTATTACCACCGAAAGTAACTGAAGTGTGAAGTAAGGTACGACAAATTTGACATTGAGTGTAATTATTTGCAGCGTCGCCGCACGACATTCAACAAAAACGTAAAGTATGGCTCTGAGATCTTTGCGAATAAGAGAAATCCCGGAGGACATACTTTACGTATTTGTTGAATGCCGTGCGGCGGCGCTGCAAATAATTACACTCACTGTCAAATTTGTTATTTTACTTCATACTTCAATGTGGTAGTACGTACTAATTGCAGCTAGCTTTAAGAAACAAGAAAAACAATACAGCTATAAGAAGTTACACTAAACATCTACAGATGCGATTCGAACCCGGGCCTTTCGAGTGGGAAGTGGGCATTCTACCTCTGCACCACTTTGGTGGAGCCGCGCGCAACTCTTAAAACGGTGACACATTGCAGACTACCGATCGCAGCGCCGCAAGTGGATTGACCCTGTTAGAGTGTACTAGAACAGGGGAGTGCCCGGAACGAGCTTCAAAAATTGAAGCCCTAACAAGGTCAGTCCGCTTGCGGCGCTACGATAGGTAGTGTGCTATGTGTCGTCGTTTTAAGAGTTGCGCATGGCTCCACCAAAGTGGTGCAGACCAATAAAGAAAAAAAAGCAAAGTGGTGCAGACGTAGAATGCCCGCTTCCCACTCGAAAGGCCCGGGTTCAAACGCAGCTGTAGATGTTCAGTTTTTATTTTTTAGTGTAACTTCTTATAGCTGTATTGTTTTTCCTTGTTTCTTAAAACTAGCTGTAATTAGTACGTATTGCCACAGAAAGTCACTGAAATGTGAAGTAAAATACAAGATACAGTGAAATCTCGGTGATACGATCACAGGTCATACGAATTTCGGGGTGATACGAATTTTTCTTTGGTCCCGGCCAAGGCCCATTGGCCTGCCATGTAATGGAGTACGGTTGTTGCGAACCAATTTTCAGCCCGCTACGTTTGATACGAACGTACGCTACCGCCCAGGTACGAGGAGGTGCTGTCGGCGCTGTCGCGGAAGACGCGCCAAGTGTGTGAGCGCGGCAACGCAAACGCGGGGCACGCGTGCCGCACCGCCAAATCGTCAGAATCATGGTGTAAGAAAAATAGTTTTCTTACGGTCAGAATACACCTTCAAAGACGCGTCACGGTCTCCGAAATTATGTGCGCCAATCTTTGAGGCTATAATGATCCTCCATGTGCCTATCGCGTTTAGATCACAGAGGGAATTGGTGTCATGCTTTTGTTCTAACGCGTCGAACAGGGCTGCTGTCTTTGTACTGTGCTTACATGTGCCTGCTTCGTGCATCAGACATCTTATGAAAGGTGGATGAGGAGCGAAATAAGGCGAGGACTGTCTTGACAAAGGAGTCAGGCCTCACAACCCCCAACACCTCCACGATAATGAAATCATAACATAGGACCGTGGTTCCGAAATTTTGCGGTCTTGATCTATCGCGTCAAAGCGCTTCTGCCGTTACTTTCGCCGTAGCACTCCGTTTTCATGCGAAAAAGCATACTAAAATTTGGAAGGAGCTACTGCTGTCGCGGGTCGCAACGCACCTGGTTCATAAACAAGCCGTACATTTACGATTGCTGGTATGATTGCCGACATCTAAAAACCTAACCGACAATCAATCTGAGTTCTTCCTGACGTTGCTGCGGCCCTGAAAAACATGAAATGAAAATGTACGCAAGCTTCCTTATGTCCCCATGCTAATTTTCCATGCTTTCTGGTGATACGAATTTCGGATCATACGAATATTTCTTGTGGTCCCCTGAGATTCGTATCACCGAGGTTTCACTGTATTTGAAGGTGAGCGTAATTATTTGCTGCGCCGCCGCACAACATTCAACAAATGCGTAAAGTATGGCCTCCGGGATTTATAGTATTCGCAAAGACCTCCGAGCCGTACTATACGTCTTTGTTGAATGCCGGGCGGCGGCGCTGCAGATAATTGCGCTGACTGTGAAATTTATTGTATTTCATTTCACATTTCAAGTTACTTTTGTTATTACTACACACGCTAACCGAACGTGATAGCAGAGCGTGTTCTAACTTGTGACCACACAGGTGCTGATACTCTCCCCCAACGCGTGGAAAAGCGCGTCCACATTATGTTCGGGCCGTTAACAGGTGGCTCGCAGCTTAGTCGATACCTTCCCAGATATGGCGCTACGAAGAGCGGGATCCGTCGATCAGTATAGTCTCGGCGGCAACGCGCATGCTGCTGATTCTGCGTCTTTTTGCTGGCATGTGCGGCCGCGCTCTTTTGAAACCAGGCGTTTTTGTTCGCGTGCGTTTTATGCTCTTGTATTGACGAAGATGGCATCAGATTGCAGAGAGGTGTCTGAAATGCGTAGAACGTGCTCTTTACTGAACTGCCGTTCTGGCAACCGGACTTGTGCGGAGCGTCCGACCGTGATCGTGTGGCGCAGTGGCGCCGTGCAATTCCGAGGGCAGACCGAAGTCTAATGCCTGCCGACCATGTCCGCGCTAAGCATTTAAATAAGGACATGATTTCAACAGCATATCACGTGGAGTTGAATGGAAGGGTGCTACTTCAGGCGCCAAAGAGGCCTGTTCTATTTATAAATGCGATTCCCACCGTATTTGCGAACATCCAAAGTACGTCAAACGGTCAAGCAAACCTGGAAAGCCATATTAAAAGAAAGACATTTGGGACGTATATAAATAAGGCCTACCGGTGTGGATAATCATCAACGTTTTTATATAATGCCGGTCTAGTCGCTCATGATTTCCCATTCAGGTGAACTTGTGGTCGGCTATTACAGAAGCGTACAGTAGAATACCGTACGACGGCAAAGATTGGGACTACAAGCGCCCCAAACGTCCTAATAATTGACACTGACGCCGTTGTCAATGAAGTTTCCACGTCTGACAATGCTCATTCATAGTATTGCCTGTATGGCGTGAAACTTCCTAAAGAAGCACGTCATCACAAAGTGGGTAGGCAGAACAAAAAATATGCTCGCGTAGAGTTAGCGTTTTAAGTATGATACCGGAACCTAGTATTAGAAGAATAAGGACGATGTTGTTGGACGACCAGGCTAGCCAAGTAATGATTTCGGAACGCCTAATGTCAAAGGCGGAGAAGATGAAGAATTACTGCGAGTGTTCGACAACAAATATTTCTTGAACCGCAATGTATTACGGTCAGATTCCGAAACCGCACCGGTTCATGTTTTTGTTTATTTTGCAGCCGAGCTGCTAAGCTTTGTTTTACATCGTTCCGCGTTCCCAAAAACCATCATTATCATGAAAGGCCTGTAACTTTTTAGCACGTGCAACGCAATAGCTTGGCCGGCGCGTGTTCTCTTCTTCCTCTTCTTTATTTTCTGCTTCGCAACCCGAAAATGTGCATCCGCGCTACCCTCCTGCGCCGATCTGTCAGGCGTGGGATGCAAAAACTAGCACAGGTGAGAACAAGTACTGAGAAAAAGAGAGACAGAAAGTGATAAAAAGAGAAGAATTATTGGGGAAAAAAATATTTTTTTGATGAGGCAGGATTCGAATCAGCGTACCCACAATTCGAATGCAGAGCAAAACGTAGCTACGTAAAGCTGGCAAGCGTTTTCCGTCGTTGATCAGTTGGTAGAGCGTCGGACGCGTAATTAGATTAGAATAGCACTGACGCCATGGTCAGAACACATAGTTTCTGATCCAACCGACGAAAGAGGTGATTTTTCGTACACTTCAATTGATTTCCATTTACGTCAAAATTCGTCCGCTACAGTTAAACAAAAATTAACGTTGTATGGTCCTTCCCTCTCCTAATTGTCTGTACGATTCATTTGGTTGTGTCTAGCATATAATTGAAGCCCCTAGAGAAAATTCCTCTTCTTTTGTTCGCGCTAAATATCGTTAGAAGCGGAACGATGTGGTTCGAATTTAGTTAGATAAAGATACAAGCAACGTAGAAGCATAAGCACGTGGTGCAGCATCATCGTCAATATACGACAGAAAGACAAAGCCATCAGCCGAATAAGATTAAATAGCTTAAAGGAGTCCTGAAACGCATTTTAAAGTAATCGCTGAATGAGTTCAGTGTCGGAGTTAACTGCCTCGCTATTAAATTGCCGCAAAACCTTTTCTAATCTGTAATGTAGAAGCGGGCTCTGCTTGCTTGCTTGCTTGCTTGCTTGCTTACACATTAGATCTGGCTCCTACCCATTATTGGCCTAGAAGCCGGCGGTCAAGTGCGCTGGAAGCTACAAGGACCGCACTGGGGATAGAAGCTACGTCAGCGCGCGTCACGATACTCGTTCGCTCACATCAGGTGGGATTTTGGTGCGCGCTAGTTCTGCTATTGTGTAATTTTAGCACACTATAGCGCGTGGCGCCAGCACGTGGTGACAACCCGTGGCAAACGCGTCTTTTCTTCCTTCCTTGCTTTCTCTTTTCTTTCTCTCTTTCTTTCTTCCTTTCTTTCTGTTTTTCTTTTCCTTTCTTTCTCTCTCTTTCTTTCCTTTTTCTTTGTTTCTTTTTTTTTCCTGCCTTCCATCTTTCTTTCTTTACTTATCTCTTTCCTTCTTTATCAAAAATACAATGTTGCGCAAACTTCCTTTTGTGATAATTATATTTAATCAGTGCATTTTTTTCAGTGCTTTCTCCTTATCATGACTGCCCATCAGCGTGCCAACGATTGAATGGCTGCGTATGTAGGCAGAGACGGCTCAAACACGGCGACATAATCGTGGTTTCCGATAAGGCATAGTTCTAAAAAGAAAATATCGATGTGCGAGTATGCATGGTCGAAAGGATGGCGCCAGCGAGACTCCGTGTTGCCAGATTCTTCATCTCTTCGCGACACCATCTTCCCGTGAACGTTTACCTTCTACCTTGTTGCAAAATAACTGTTTGGCTACTTGGTCGTGCGTAACTGCCTGAGACGTATTAGTTTAAAAAAAATCACGCCATATCCACGAAGTGAATGATGATGAGTGGGCGAAGCTCCATCCTTTTCATCTATGGCAGAAAGAGAATGTGTGGTCTGGAACGCGCTTATACTTCATGGTCATCAGCGTCATCGTCATCGTTATCACGTGTAGTGGCTACATTCCACTATACTGCGTCATCGTCATCTTTATCACGTGTAGTGAGTACATTCCCCTATACTGGAACGCGCTTATACTTCATCGTTATCATGTGTAGTGGGTACATCCCACTATACTGCGTCATCGTCATCTTTATCACGTGGAGTGGGTACATTCCACTACACGTGGCTACCTGCCTACTACTACTACTACTACTACTACTACTACTACTACTACTACTACTACTACTACTACTAGAGGAGGGACAGACCCACACCCTAAGGAGCTTCGCCCCTAAAAAAACGCCAGGCCTGCGCGGAACGCGCAGCACAGTTGCAGCGAAAGCAGGAAGAGCGGCTTTTCCAGAGCTTTCTTTAAACACTCTTGGGGCAACTATGTACTACAAGCACACTTGCATGGTACCCACTAAGCAATAAATCATCGTAACTTTTGTATAGTGGGGAAGCGTCCACTGTGCCATTATTCGTCATTCTTCGGAAAAGCGCGGTACCCGCCACGCACTTGTAACGCATTATGTGCACTTTGTTGATCCTGTGGCTGACGTCGCTAAAGAATTGCGTCTGAGGCTTTTGTAATGGGTTGAAGCATTGAACGACCCACTCGTTACGCAATTTGCATTGTGCGACACCTAAAACGCTTTATTACACATGTTAACGCGATTCCTTACCCGACATCAAGCCTGCATAGCGTCAGTTTGCAACGCAGCTTCAAGCACCGGCATAGCTCAGTGGTGGGCTGCCATGCAGAGGGCCCGGGTTCGATTCCTGTTCTGTCATAAGTATTTTTGATTTATTTCGTTCTTTTTTTCTTATTTCGCGCGATAGGGGTTACGGGCACCAGCGGCGGCGGACGACTACGGCGAAAAAACGGCCCTTGTTGTGATCTCATAACAGCATTCACTGTCATAAACAAAGACGAAGACACCAATGCTCGCAACAGTTTATTAGCAGGGAACGGCTTCGCGTACATATCCTTTTGTCATGCATGTTCATAAATGGATAAAGCCACACGTGTTCACCAGAGGCAGTTGCGCATAAATTCAAGTTCGAGGTCCAGCAAAGTGATAGACGGTTCACTTATGCAGCGATCTCTCCTTGTTTATGAAACTCCCAAAGATAGTTTCGGAGATGCGTTGCTGCTCCTCCCAAAATGACTTACTCTGAAAATCTAGCATTAGAACCACATGCAGTGGCATGGGCCACCATATGTGTGGCCTTTTCTTTATTTTATGTTTTGTAGTCTTGGTCCTTGTGTTCGTTGGTTTTTTCTCCTGCGCTAATTCTCGGAAATGGTATATTTCTCAATATATAAGCTGAATTCACCAGGGTCCTCCACTATAAAAATATTGAACGACCTCGATAATAAGCAGAAGTGTTGTGTGATCAGGTGATGCCAGTGCGTCTGTAGTTTCACTAGAGGCCTAAGAACCAAATTTATGTTTAATGTAAACTAAAGGTGAAGGAGCACTGGAGCATGGTGAGAAGACGCTGCTGACTGGTAGACTTGTTTCCTGCTAACATGTGCGCCAAATACACTCTAAGAAAACATAAAGTCAAAAGAGTGTCACGACTCCATTACTCTCTTCGGGTATTCACTTGACCCGTTTTGGAAGGAGTTTTGGAGTTGCTAGTTAAGCGCGTTTTGATTGGTTTCCGTGATGAAGGTGCCGGTCTATACGCCATACATATCGCGCGTTTGCCGTTCGGCGCCATTGTGGAGGGCCCAGCCACTCGTCCCGGCGCCTGAGTGACGCCGCCGGCGCGGCCGCGCTGCGCCTCCGCCCCTCCGTCTGCTCTCTCTTCTCCTCCGTCTTTTGGAATGCGTTGCGTTGGTTGCGCTGGTGGCGCTGGTTGCGAGTCTTGTACTTTTGAGTTCGAGCGAACATGCACGTCTTCGTAGGCGGTCACGCCAGGCTCCGTGCACGAAGTGACTCTTGGAATGAGAAATATTTTAGATGCGAAGCAGCTTATGAACGAGCTCTGTCCCTCATTGTCCGCCGTAGCCAGATGATGATGACGATGACGCTGCCATCACGGCACAGCACATGCAAGGTAACCGAATAGGTTATATGATGCAAAACATATAGCAATAATAGTGTCTGTATAATTTTGTTGTCTGACATCTGATGCGCATTGTATGATGCAGGTCATACACAAGGAGCAAATTTGTATATGTCCTCCCTGATATTCCGTCATTTATTTTTTTTTTGTAGGTAGAGGTGTTATGGTTGTTGGTTTTTTTCCTTTGTGTTTTTTCCTTTGCTTTTTTTTTTTTTGCTCCCGTCCACGTAACTATCTTCTGTGCTATGTTTGGTATCAGGATGTTTTCGTAGTAATGTATATATCTGTTTTTCTTACACCGTATTTGGTATTGCAATGTTAGCTTATGGTCACTTTATCGTTATTACACATCTCTGTCATTGTCCCAACTGCCTTTTATAGGGTTCACTGGCCTTGCCAAGCTGTTCATAAACAGCTTTTAGCCAGTGAACCTCTCCAGAACCTGCTTCTTTCTGGGAAATAAAATGATTTGATTTGATTTGATTTGAAATAGAAATCGAGATAGAGAGAAAAAAAGACAGAAAAATGCAAAGGAGGAAAAGAAAGAAAGAGAGGAGGAAAGTAAATGAAAGCTCAAGAAAAACGAAGGAGGCTGCCCAGCTCTGCACTTCTTTCAGGCTGGGCACCACTAGTGCGAAGCTGCTGCAGCTTCGCACGAGGGGACTTTAGAACTCGTTCACATTCATGCGATTAGATGGGGAAGCACAAGCATTATTGCCTCGAGCTATTGTACACTGCAAACGTCTGGACCACACTGCACTCACATCTAACCATCAAACCCAAATACGTAATAAAAAATAAATAAACCAAATTCGATATTTATATTTTTTTCTCCCAACGTCCCTTCAGTGGTGTCGGCACTAGCTTAAAAAATCTTCTCATTTGTTTCAGGCGATGGTACGAGCCTTTCCCGCATACGTTGTCTACGTCGCTGTCGAAATCGACGTTGTACAACGCCCAACCGTGCGACGGTAATTGGCCCGGCTCGAACGAATCGAAGAAATTTCTAATCTGCAAAGCAAACGTTTTAAAGGATACGGTTAGTCGCGCTCTGTACGACTGAACTTTACGTTCCTTCATTAAAAGTAAAAAGGAAAAAAAAGTCACAGTTTCACCGCAAGGGTGAAGCAATGAATGCGATAGCAAAAAATTGTAATGTTATACGAAGTGAGGCTGGCAGCTAACTCTTTTTGGATCCGATCTCACGCAACTCTAGAAAACGCTTGTTTTAGAGAATTCTCTTCGCGTTGAGAGCGCCGCACGTAGAAGGGTACACCGGCCCCCCCGCTGTCGGCCGCCGAGAAGGGGAGATAACGCGCGCGCCCGCGCTCGAGAAGGGGAGATAACGCGCGCGCCCGCGCTCGTAAAATAGAAGGTCGCTCGAGGGACCCCCCCCCGCCCCCCCCCTCGCGTCTTTTTCACGCTCACGAACGACGGGCGGGGCCGGTTATATATATACATATACATATACGGCAAATGACGGCGGCGGCCAACGGCGGCGCCGACACCGACGGCGAAAACCAGCCGAAAGTGTCCATATAATTGCTATCACAATAAAAGAATCTGGTAGATCCCACATAATTTGGCCGTCGACGTCAAACGACGCAGAATGCGTGTAGTGGCCTGTACGGCGTTTATTTGTATTGCTCTGCGCTAAGCGTTGTGAGTGGGACATTTAATTTATTTTAACCTCAATCGCACAAACCTTTAAACAGGGGAGTGGGGTACATAAAATAACAAATGATAAACAAAAGCATATGAAAAATTAAAATGCATATCAAGATACAACGTTAGGCTAATACAACTGAATTCAAATGTAGGTGCGCTGAAAAATACGCGACAAACAAAGTAGGAAATATATATATATATATATATATAATATCCACTTCACGCGCATCATGGGCTTACCAGGCGCCTCGACTAAAATGGCGCCCAATGGTTGGTACGACGTAATGTAGGTACTTACGCTTGCGCACGGATGCGAGTTTTAGTGAAACGAATTGAACGCTACGGTGTGATGATGCGTACTTCATAGGCAGCGTTTTCACCCCGCATTCCTCCGAGCCGAGCAACCGTTGGCGGAATGATAAGAGTACGCATGTGATATTTACTACATTTTTATCAAAGCGGATAGCCGCCACTGCGACCGCTACTGACGCTGCCGCGACATGACGAGTGCAGACGATCTTGTTTGGAAGCATTTTCAAGCAGTAGCGTCGCTCTGTGGTAGAATACTTGACTAACACCCAAAACGCTAAGGTTCTATACCGGCTCCACGATTTTCATTCTTTCCGTCCCTCTAATTTTTTCTTCACCAACGCTGCCGACACTGGAAGGCGTTTTCTGCGATACAAACTCGCTAACGCTATATCACACAAAGTTCTAAAATGTGTTCTCGTCGTTCCTCGCTTGATATAAACTGTGGATTACCTGTGGCTGATACCCGCATCCCATGAGCCGACATATGTGAATATGGGCAACACGTGACTGAGGGTAAGGGTTTCGTTACGTGTTCGACAAATATGTCGAGCCAGTCAATCTGTTAATCGTGTTCTTCATGGACCATTGTCGTCCCAAGCAAATTTTGGTTTATCAAGTTAAGAGGGGGACCACGAGAGCACCGAGACGGCGGCGGCGGCGGCGAAATAAATCAGACACAGAAACCGTTAAGGTGTCTTTACTTCGCAAGGAAATGCGTCGCATTTAAAAGCAGAAATGGTCCATAGATGTTTGTCACATACATTTCTGATCGCATTCCGGAATTCGACAAGACACTTGATGGCGCTTTGCGAGCCCTTGGAGAACAAATCAAGTACAGTAAGAGCTCGTTACAAAGCTCTGCTGCATCAATACACCTCGATTTTCTTGATGAACACGCAAATAACGTACATATTTTGCATGAGAGCAGTGTAAAAGCCGGAATTTTCGTCATTCAGCGACTTCGTAATGCGACTACGGCGTCAGACTGCCGTGTTAGCCCGAAACGTGCTCTGTACCCAATAACGTACCGCAACCACCACCACGCGCGCGTGACGATAGTTCATTCGCAGGTAAAATGGCTTGCAGCTGATAGTTCATCCATCACGATGTAGCCAACGAGTTTACGAGTTTTACTCCAGCGTACCGAGCGCGGTTTATAGCTTTTAATCTTCAACAGTTTGTGACATTGCGCGCTCATTGCATCATGTTAAAACGAAGCTGCTGAGTGCCAGATCCGCAAGTGGAAAATTCCGTGGTCAAAATATGATGAAGATAGCCATGCGGACAGCAGCGTTTCGTTTCTATTGTCTGTGAATGCCATTATCGCTCTTTTTGCGTAGCACATTTGCTGAACTGCGCGTGTGGCGCGTTCCGAAGATGGTCTGAATTAACTAGGTTGCGGCCAAACATGACCAAATTAACGAGGGTTTGCTGTTAGCCGTTCTTAAACTCCGCGAAATGGCCAGGACACGAGTAAGAAAACACAGAACACGAGCCCAGAACCCGACAGCAGTTTGATAGACGACGTATATGCTTGCCGGCAACAAGGACCACGTCCTAATTATCCAACTTTTTTATTGACGAGGGTCGAATCAACGAGCTTTTAGTTTTTGCTGTATATCAGAGCGCTTCAAAAAACCGTAATTGCTGGGGAAAATGTTCCAAGCCTCCGAACGCCTGGAACGCTTGGAAATACTGAAGGCCGACGCTTTAAACACATCATCAAAGCGCATGCTTCAGCCGTTTCAATATAAAACCTCTAGGAATGTCCCACTAGCAAAACTGACGTCATTACGTCTCATGGTGGCGTCATAATAGGGACTTTTAGCTTGTACGTACACTTCTTAACGTTACCGTGTTACCGGAATACCGGATCAAGTTTACCGTGTTACCGGAACGCGCGTTTTTCAAAGTTTTAGATGCCCAAACGTAAAAGTTTACGTACGTACGTGAACATATACCTTTATGTTTGCGCAAACCATACATGGTGACGACAACTGCATTTAAACTATATTTAACATAGATAAGATTGAATCACCACTGCATATATAGTGATTGTTGAGGGAAAATAAGGCGCTCTTTCTGACCACTGCGGCAAAATCACGACAGGTTTCTTTTATCGTGTGCAGTTTCCTCGTATGCGCAAAGGGGTGGAGAAATGAAAGGTTAACGGACGATGTTGTCGACATCTTGTGACACTTCGTACAACCACAGTCATGAACACGTTGGCTTTCGCCTAATGGTTTTGAGGTAAAAAAATGGTTAAAAGGTAACTAATTCGTAATAATGCCGCTGGGAGGCATTTACACAAGAAATAGTATGCACAATGTTTCTGCAATAACAAATTTGTGGTTTCCTAGTTCATCTTGGCCCATCTGCCTGGCGCCACCTATCCAGCCTGTCGGAGGCTTTAGGGTTCACACGTTTACGGCTTGGGTGTTCTAGGCCACTCTAGCTTTGGTAATCCGGCTGAAACAATGTGATCGCTATTGGTGCTCGCACTTCGGCTTATTTTGACTTCACGGCTGGAGTCTCCGCAATGCGGATATCGCTCGGCCCCACGAACGAAGGTGGATTAGCGAGATAGGGCCGCACACGTAAAGTCTATCCGGCGGGTAGTTTACGTTCCGTAAAAGTCTACGTTCCGCAAAGGCCTGCGCATACGCAGATTCCTTCCGGTATCCGGTAACACGGTAACGTAAAGAAGTATGCGTACAAGCTAAAAGCCTCTAATGTTACCGTTTGCATCATTGGTGTTGACGCCGACGCCGCGGGACACCTAACGGTCAATTTTAGTGTTTGATGGAACATCTAAAGATTTCGCCTTAAATACCTGTATTCTATGTACATTCCCAGGAGTGATTGACCGGCACGCACGCAGCTGTCGCATATCCCGGT